>JARHVA010007463.1:0-30000 GCA_037957365.1 Torreya grandis
ATGGTTTTCAAAAAGCCTCATCTTGAATTATCAAGGGAGATTGAGATTATTGACCTAATGAGAGATTTGATAAGGTAATGGATAAACATTCTCATGGATTAAAAGATCATTTTCTCACTATATAAATCCCTAAAACGTTAGGAATGTAGACCTACAAGTCTCCAGACATGTAGGTCTGTAGTTTATGTGAAATTCAATGAAATATGAATCAATGTTTGAATTTGAAAAAGAAAATGTTGAAGGTATTGTATTTAACCTACATGTGGAGAAGTTCAGGATGACTATATTAAGTGTGATTATAGGCATAAATCCTTGGACACCTTGATTTATACCTATAAGTAGATATAGGTAGAACATGAGAGAGACTTGTGTGCATTGACATTAGAGTCATGGCGAAAATAAGGTACATTATATACCCTTGGAAAATTCTAAGTTAAATGGATTAATTGTGGTCATAGGACCCAATACCTAGTATGGATAAATGTTAATACACATGATATCCTATAAACTTATAGTCATGCATATTTGAAAATTCAGTTAGTGCTCACATTTGAATGAAATTGTGCAATGCATAATAGTGGAATTGTGGGTTTATGGGAATAATAAAGTGAAAATAATAAATAAAACCCAAAATATGATCAAAATAAGTTGTTAAAACAAGACTCATTTAAGCCCCTACAATCACTTATAGCCAAGAGACTCTTGGCACACATAATCAAGCCTGTGTATGAAGATAAGAGAGAAAAAGCCTTTAGATGCCATAAAAGGCCAATGGTATTTTAATATGGTGATAAAGAGATAAATATAACTCTTTATAATTTTTTGAAACCATCAAATTTATAAAATAACAAATAGGTGAATGTCCTCAAATTGTAGTCAGGATACTCAGGCAGTGATCTACAAGTCTAATTGAGGACATATTTGAAAAAACTTCCAATGGCTTAGTTTATGAGAGTTAATGTTATCTTGGGAGGTGATTTGAAACATGTCAAAAATTCTCTCTTCAAGTGGATTCTGTTGTGAAATAATAAAGGAAAATCTCAATAGTGAGGGTTTGAGAGACCTACAAGCTTTAAATCCTTAAAGGTATACTATAGTCAATGGGATCAAAACCTGAGCACATGGACAACAAAAAATATAAGAGAAACACATTGAATCATGTATATGGATATTTAAGACACCATGATATGTTTGAGATCAATTTTTTTTAGTTTTAAGGGTGTTATTCTTATTAAACTTTGCCCTCAGTCCTCGTACAACTAACCAACCTGAAAAGTCATTTGTGATTTCTCAATACTCTTTGGAAGAGTTTCATGGTGAAAAATGTTGTTTAGAGGAGATAGATAGGGTATATAACCTTTTATCCTTGTTATTTTTTCAACCTAAAACTTCCATACTTGCATGAACCATCTCTAAGACTAGAGGTCTAAGCAAATCATGTTTTTTCCTTGAGAAAGAGTTTGAATGTCATCTTTTGTTGCTTATAATGGCATGGATAGATTTAATGGGAGTTAAGTATAATAGGAGATGTTTAAGGGGTCTCCTTACTCACAATTTTTGGTTTTTTTTTGGATTAGCCCCGTATGCTTTATGAACCATCGTTAAGATGACAAGCTTTTAAAACCTTTGTTAAACCCTCCTAAAGGACCTAATGAGACAAACGATGATTTTAATGCATTGAAATATAATATTTTGGATCATAAATTATATGAATTATGCTAAAAAATCTAATATACACTTGAATGACACACTTGATAGTACATTTGAAAGTAAAAGTGTATGTAATCGGCCTAAAAGCTTGGTTGTAGGCTCTTTTGTGAAAAAATAGGGTAAGGATTGGTTTCAAAACCAAGTAGAAAGCTTTATAAAGATTTTATAAAGGTTAAAAAACCTTATACTCACCTATTCATGGCTCATAATAAGTTCTATGATCTCTTCAAGTCATCAACTTGGGCAAAAAGAGAGGAATACATTATTTTGCAAGGCAAAAGGCCTATATGTACACTTATTGAACACTTCAAGAGACCTCTCTTCAACATGTTGAAGTTTTTTGATGATGTTTCAAACCTAAATATATATATTACAATAAATATAACCTAATAATTTCTTATCAAACCACTTCAATCACCTCTTAAGCTTGTTCAACTGCCTTGACTAAGGTTTTAACCATTTCATGGTTCACATATCTGTACAAGGTTTCAGGAGCTAAAAATTGGAATAGAGAATGGTTAGGTCATGTATAAAATTAATAACAAATTTTTAAGATGTTTCACATGTTTGGGAGACATATTGAGCCAAAATTTAGTTCTTAGGCCTAAATGGCTAATAGAGACCTAATTAGAGATAAAAACTAGGCTAATAAGTGTACTTTCACCTAGAGTTGGGTCCTAAAGTTTGGAATGGATATGTAATTTGATATCAGGTACTAAAAAATATCTTTGATTTTTAAATATCATCTTTACATTCTTCTAGATAATGAGGTTTGCATGTTTTCAGAGCTATAAGGAATTAATGTCAAATGAGATATTCTGGTGTAAGATGAAGTTTTAGTGAGTGTTTGAGGACTCAAAATTAATATTTAGGTCTGATATTATATATACATTCCATCCATAAAGATATTTTTTACTCATAAATGAAAAAATCAAGTTTTAAGCTATTTGGTCAATAAAGGCCTAGTGAGACCAATGGGGTTTCAAGATACCGAAAGAGTTACTTGATGATTATCAATGAGATGTGAGTTTGAGGAGATACTAATCAGATGAAAGGTATAAATAATATATAAATATATCATTTTTACATGACCTAACCATCAATGAAGTCACTTTTCATCTCATAATCCAAGAGGAGGGGCATTTTTAAAGATCAAGATAAGGTGACAAGCTAATAGACAAAATCCCACTCCACTTGGAGTAGGAAAGCATATTCAAGAGAAAATAATTGTAATTTTAGAACTAATGGATAGTTTAAAAACTCCTTTGTTTCTTGTAACTCTTATTTACACTTATCACATATCTCTCCTATGCCATTTTCTCTTCTTCTCTATAAATTCAGCCTTGATAGGTTATGTATGTATCCTCCACCTAGGTATGGAAAATCCCTACCCATTTTAAAGCCTTTTATAAATGATAAAATTCTATTTTACATTCACTTTTTATTGGTTTCAATGTGTGTATGACTAGTTGAGCTTCTCAAGTGGTTAACTTATCTCCCCTGTTATGTTGTCCTTTTCTAGCATTCATATTTAGTTTGAATAACTTTTTGTATGCCTTGTGAAGTGTCTAAGTGAAATTTGAATGTTGAGTGAGTCATATATTCACTATTGTCATTATATGACCTCTTTAATAGTCCTCCTAGCCCAAGCATCTTTTACTACCTCCACAATGAAGTGTTGATGTAGATAGGTAGATTTAGAGTAGTTTTTGTCTCAAGTTAGTCTTATGGTTGAAGTACACATGCATATAGGTGATAATGGAAATAAATATTTGGTGCATCACCTCTATTAGATTAGTTTCTCTCTCTCTTTTCCAAACAAGTTGATAGATTAGTGGATGAACCTCATTGATACATCAAGGGAACTAGCCCTTTCACCTAGAGATTATATCCAACATTAGGCCACTCATAGCCTAGGATTGTATTCATGTTATCCCAAATTTATAAGGATTGAACTACCTTCTAAGGGTGTAAATTTGGCATATAATAGGTAGATTAGAGTTCTTCAAATGATTCATGTGTGTGAATTTGACTAATATTGAGATCTTTAAAAATATATTAATTTTTTTTGACAAAAGCAATGTTTATGGTTTGAACATTATCATTTCACCTTTTTTATTTAGTTTTCATGTATTTCATGATATCATGATATAATTTATTTCTTTATGAATTATTTCATGTGATAATTATCTTACAACACATGGGTTTTTAGCTAACTTTGTCAATTTTTGCACTATCACTATCTACCCATTCGTGAAGGGAGGGTTACTCCCTTGTTGGGAGATTGTGTAGGGGATAAATGGTCCATGGTGAGTTTGAAAAATAACTTAGATGATAATCTCCATCTACTTCTAATAGTCAAACAAAAGAGGCTTTACTCAAGATTTTTTCTGGATAATAGCAAGTTCTTTGAGACTCATATGTTCTATGGAACATTATATAGCTATAATATAGTATTTATATATGAAATGTTGTATATTTTTACTATTTGATGTAAATTTTAAACAATAATAGCTAGCTTTAATATATATATATATATATATATATATATATATATATATATATACCTATTTTACTGTTTAATCAACAATGGCTAAATTTTTAACTTATATTATTATTGTACATCATATTGTTGAATCTATGAAAGCAAATCAACATGTGTTATTTTGATCATTAAATTATTAGATCAAAATATATAAATATGTAAGACATTTGAGATGCCCCAAATCTCTATGTAAAGGAAGCATATAAATAGATCATAGGTGATAAGCATTGTCATGTGTAATTATGTATGAACATGTGATATGAATTATATAAACCTAGGATGTTATTGTATTTACTTAGTATATTTTTTTATCCTTATAATTCTTTGTGATGTGAAGTTTCCAACTAGATGGATATAGGAATTCAACATATGGATCTATTTATTTATTGTTTATTTTTACATTATCATATTTTTCATGCATTTTTAATGTATCATGTTTGACTTGTAATTATGTTGGTTTTGGATCCCGTTATTAAGTGGGTCGTTTAATATTTATATTTGAATCAATTATTTTTTGGAGATATTATTGAAATTAGGATTAATATGAACATTTATGTCTTTGATATAATTTGGAGATTAAAAGGGCATTTTTGAATGTGTGGATTTTGAGAATATTTTTGATTTGTGTTATGATTATTTTAAAATGAAATGTGTCTTTTTTTTATAGATTCAATTTATATTTTGTCTAACTGAATGTAAATAATTATCATAATTTCCATTAATGTCATAAAATTACAAAATTTTTTCCTTTTATTTTATCTAAATAGTGTGGAGGATGGTAATAATTAGGGCATATAGTAAATTTTTTTCCAATAATTTAAGTAATATATCATGTAGACATTCATTAGGAAAAAAATTATGGTTTGTAATTTTATCATATGTGGACTAGATCTTTAACTATTTACTGTATGATTTTTTCCCCTTTATGTAACACTTTGTCATGGTTTCATTTAGATTCAACATGATGCACAAAAGACATGTGGCTATTAATTTAAGATTATTTTTCATTAAGTGGAATTGATTGGGTATTACCTTTAAATAATTGAATGTCTCCATCCATATGATTAGAAATTGTAACAAAACATAATTCATATTCTAATGCTAAAGCTTTAAAAAATATAGGTATGAATGATTCACAAGTTTAACAAATTATCTTCTATTTTAGTGGATAAATAATAACTTGAAAAAAGATATATTGTACTTAAATATTTGTGGGTAGGTAAATTAATTGATGCATAGTAGTTTTAAATATTGATATATAGTCACAAATTTATTCATTTTGACCTTCATTTAAAGAGGGTATATTTTCATAAGTAATTATAGGTCATTATTTTGAATATATTGAATTAATAATGTTTTTTATAACTCAAGATAAGTGGATAAGCATCCACTAGGTGTGGAATTAAACTAAAAATGTGTGTATCCTATTAAGGTTTTAAAGAATAACTATAATAATAATGACTACCATTTTACCTACTCATGAGATTATGAAAGTATTTAAGGGAAATCTAAGGGTCACTATTTCCATAAAATATGGGAAATTTGGGAGGTCAAAATTTGAGAGGTAAAGGTGAATATAAAATAATATGGATAATACGGTTACCAACAATAGCATTAAAATCAATACAAATGTGGTATGTTTTACTATCCAAAGATAAATGGTGTAATTTTTATTATAAAGAATTTACAACATGCATTAGAAAAATTATATCTAGGGAGGGCATGTATGTATTTTTAAGAGGATCATTTAATGGTTGAATTATCTTTATAAATTTTTTCATTATTTCATAGTGAATATGGGATAAATATGCCTAGGAGTGTCTACTTCTATAAAAATGGTTGGTGTTGGAGATGCATTTGTTTTAGTATTGAGTTAGTGTGAATAGTTAAAATAGGAGATGTAACATGGGAAATATTGGTATATGCTTGGTCACATTCTTGGGTTTGGAAAGTAGTAGGAGATATATCATGATTAAAGGTAATCATTTTAACATCACTAAAAAATGAAGGTGGAGAAGTCTCTATAATAGGGTGAGGAGGGGTAGTTTGATCATCATTATAGTTATATTCATCATCATACCAATCCTCATCATAGTCATTATAGTGGTGACTTTAATCATAGATAATAGAATAAGGAGGATAAATGATCTTGGTTTCTAATATGGGTGACAAGATTTTAATATGAGAGCTAGGACACATAGGGATTCTAGATATGATAGGTAAAGAAGAGGTGGTATCATCACTAATAAAATTTGATTTATTATTATGATAATGGAGAAGAGGAATTTATTCATGATGAAAATCATCCTTTAGAATACATAGGTTATGGGGAGTTATTTTATAAGAATGGAGGAAATGAAGGACTTTATAAAATTAAAAAGATAAATAAGACATGTAAGGATAAGTTTCCTCTTTCTTAAGTGTAGGAGGAAACTTTAGATAGGAGACAATTAGGATTCAGAGGTTCCTTGTGCTCTAAAATTAATTCTACATAAGGATGGTGTAGAAGAAAAAGAGGATGATCTAGGGCTAATCCATAGTGGATAATGAAGTGGAAGATATAGAGAAAACTATGGGTTCAACCAAATAAGGTTTTATAGGATAATCCCATTGGGATTCAATAGGTATGATCAATTAACACTCCAAATAAGATTGTATAGATGTAACCATATTGGGTTATGTAGAATAACTCAAGGAGGGACTGATAGTAAAAAGTAAAGGGTGTTATCAAAGAATATTCTCAAGGAGAATCTAAGGAGGAGTATATAAAAAAGTAAAATAAGTGTCTATATATGGATAAAGAGATATAATAAAAACAATTTATACAGGTTAATATATATGTGGGTAAATAGGAATTAAGAGAAAAATACAAAGAGTATCTAAGGGATGCATCGAAGAGGAACCTACAAATAAAGTAGAAAAAATTCTAAGGTAAAATACAAAGTAAAAAATATGTATGTATCTAAAGAGGTTTTTAAATGAGGATAAATTATAGGATTAATAAATTATTCAAAGGGATGATCTAAATAAGGTGACGTAGGGTCCCAAGGGTCTATAAAATCATCTTGAGCATTATGTGTTTGTTGAAGTTCAAAGTCATCATCATAAATAAGTTTTTATTTGTTTCTATTTGTTCATTAAACTTGATCATGATAAAATGGATTACAAGCATATTTTCTATCCATGATGTATGTGAATAAATCTAAATATATGAAATGTTCTAAAAATCTAACAGGCTATCTAACGTATACAAGGTAATCTAGTGATTAAGCACACATGATAAGTAAAAATGGAGATATAATAGGTGTGCTAAAAAGGGAATTAAATTATTTATGAGCTCTAAAAAATAATTTATCATCCCTTGAATAGTGTTATCAAAATATTTTATATCACTAAATATGGAGGTAGAACCATACCCATAGCCAACTAAACCTATTTTTGAGGGTAAGTTGATAGTAACTTCCCAGGGCTACTACTTAGTGATGCACCAAAATAAGATGGATGGTATAACTTCATAATTGGTGTAAACAAGGGGATCCTAAAATACATGATTTTATATATATATATATATATATATATATATATATATATAGTGTCGACACTCCTATCTATTATCAATACAAGCTATGTAATGTAATTTTTTTAGACATTGTGGCATGAGGAGATTGTTCCTATACTCATAGCCATTATATATATATATATATAATGGCTATGAGTATAGGAACAATCTCCTCATGCCACAATGTCTAAAAAAATTACATTACATAGCCTGTATTGATAATAGATAGAAGTGTCGACACTAAATATAAATTGTATAGCATCTCAATCTTATACATTTGGAAAATAAATATCATGGTTGTACCCTATAGTTATAATGGATACACACTGCCAAAAGGATCATGTTAACTATATTTTTAGGCCATATTTATTAATTATTAGTCTGAACATATGTTATTTGATAGTTAGGCCTTATATACTATGAAAAATGATTAAAATGTGATAATTATCCTTATTTGAAAGTTTTATACCTATACCTATTTTATATCTTGCTAGAAACTTGTGTCTTATCATGATGCCTTTATTGACACAATTGTCCATTTTCCAACTAAGTGTTAAGTGACCAAAATTCATCTAATTTGAAAATGAAACATATCCTAAAGGTAAAAATAAGTGCTTTAGTGTGAGATATTTTAAAAAGGGATTATCATTTATAAAACATCAAACCTAATTCATTACTTACGTATAAAATATTGGGAACTCATAAGTAAACTTGCCAATAAGCATAAAATCAAGAATTCAAGTAATAAAACCTACCCAATTCATTCCTATTTCCATATCAATCATAATAACAATATTATTGCAGGTTTTAAGTCTTAAAGGAGTATCACATGAGCCATATTTTATAAGTTACAAGATAATTCAATGTATGTACTTGATTATCACATATTTCATCATTATGCACACACAAGACAATATGTAGGGGATAAATACATAAGTGTAAGGCTTTCTTCAATGTATTGGCTATGTAAGTAGTAACCATTGATAGAGGGGTCTTTGAAATAACTTAACACCATCTTCTCATTAACCCATGTTTTCCATATTAACTCTAAGGGTGAAGAATATAGGGATTGATAATTCAATGAAGATTGATAACTTGTGCACATGATCTATATACATCAAAATAAAACCCAAAAGGATCAATTTGGTCACATCTAGATCCAATTAGTATTTCACATAAGATACTTTCATCCACCAAATTTGACATAATTGTTCAAATCTGATGTAAGCATCTAGGGACACAAAATGAAAAATTATAGATTTTTACAACTATTCCAAGATCTTGATCCAATATACTTCTATCGTATTTCAGCCAAGATAAGCATGTGCACAGTAAATGAAGTACTCTTTTTTAATTTATCATAATATTAATCAACATATGACTTTATATTTTAGCATATATATATAAGTATTTAAATTTAGACTATTCTTTATCTAAGTTTTTAAAATTAATTAGCTTACTTTATATCTATTTATCACCCTTATGCTTAATCATTTTTATATTCTTTACCTAATATACCCATATCAAACAATTTAGGGTTAAACAAGGAGATTATAGATTGCTAGAAAATAATCTTTAATAAAAGAGAAATCAAATAAATAAAAAATAAAGGTGAAATATTTTTATGTAAGAAATAAAGAACATTATAAAATTATAAAATTAAATTAAACCCTAGACACACCAAAAATAAAAGTATCAAGAAAGTTATATTGTATTATAAACAAAAATGAAGAATTGTGAGAGATTCACAATGTATTTCTATAATATAATTTTCTTTTTCATAAAAATAGTAAATAAATAAAACCCATAAATTAATTTAAAAATAGATTTACCAATTCATAATTATAATAGTGTTCAAATTGATATAAACCCACTTTTGAAGATTGGCGTGGAATCTAGCCTTAGACACATCATGAGGTTTGGGTCTCCTCCCAATAATACCAAAGATGAAAGATAAAGAACAACCCTATGGAAACAAGAAGGACCAACCCAAAAGAATAGCTAGAAAGGTTAGAGCAACAACTAATTTTAACTAGTGAGAGAACTAACTAGTTTCAGATAAACTGTAAAACTAACCTAGTCTTATAGAGAAAGAGGCCTGAACCTCCCATAATCAGTTTTTACTAGATCAAGAACTAAACAACCACTAGTTAGTTTTGGCTAGATTAGTAATTATTATAGACTCATGGAATATGAGGCCTAATTCATCATCAATTGATTTTGACTAGTTTGAGAACAAACCTAGATATTGTGGGAGGTCTAGGTCTCTTAGTAAACCTAAGGAGGTTTTATTAATTACCTAATGGTCCTATATGAGAACCAAGATACAAACTATTAAGGGATTATTCATGGAATCTATGGAACAAACTATAGAATGAATTCATACAAGATCCATGAAAGACACATCTATAAAGGATTCCTTAAAGAATCCAAGAGATTATCTAAGGAAGGATTCCTTAGGGAATCCATAACATTCTTGAGCAAAATGGGAGGATTAAGTCTCCCAAATAAGAATACTAGATAAATCAAAAAGAGTGAAAGGTTGAAATATGTTGATAACATTGAAACATCTCTTGTATCAAAGTGAACCAAAAATGTGCACTAGATCCCTGCTTACCATATTCAACAAGTGCTTCTTGCATAAAATCTCCTAAAAATGGTATACAAACCCAAATGAATATTTGATTATATGGATCCATCTTAGCCCAAAATAGAAGAAATAATCACACTTAAATCAAGCTCAAAGAAGAGAAAATCATGATCAACTAGCATTCCCACTTTACTCTAAAACCCATAAGAACAAACACTAGAACCTATAAGAGGTCACCAGATATACTTGAAACATTAAATCACCATTTATAAAACTTCCACTGAGTCAAGGAATAAATAACATATAAATCATAATTATCAAAATAATAGTTTAGAATACCCAACCTTATTTTAGATATATATATCTGAGCTCCTTTCAGTAGCTTGAGATCCACTAGGAATCCATGAATCCAACTAGAGAAGGATATCCTTTGGGATCCACAAAATATTATGTATTTAGACTATTATTTACTAAAATTAGTAAATTATTATTTATGTAAACAATATGCAACATTTTGTAAATAAGGAGGTTATTGTTTAAATATAAACAAATAATAAAAAACCTCTGACATTATTTGAAATTGATCTATTTTGACACAGTTGTGAAAAAGATATATTACATTGATATCAAATGAAATGTGACAAAACCCTAAATATTTTAAATTATAAAATTTGAATTTACAGTAATAATATTGAAATTTTATTAAAATAGAGATAGGGTTTTATATATAAATCAAGTAATTAATAGAACCCAAAACTTAATTGCATATTAAATTTACTAATTTGTAATTATGAATATATTTAATAAAAATAATAAATTTTAATTTATGGAAAAAATATGAAATAATTTTTTGAGAATAAATACATATTTTTTTTTTCAAATAGATTTTATTTGTACCAAAAACTTATATAAAACCTCCTAGTGAGGAGGTAGGCTTTTTCCAATGTTCGATAGTATGCGAGTTCACCAAAAAAAAAAATTATTTGGACTAAAATAAATAATTTGAATAGAAATAAAATAAATAAATTATATGTATAAAAATCTACAATAAAATTACAAATCTAAAGTATGTTATAATAGTAAATTATAGTGGGAATATATACTTAGATATAAATTGAATGGTTTTTAAGACAAACTCTTTTCTAATAGATCAAACTCAATACCATTTTGCCACTAAAATAATTATTTTAGTATATAATAGGACAAGTACACACTAGGATGGATAGGTCCGCACATAAGTTTGCACTATGGGAAAATTTTGTAGTGCAAATTTGTCTTCTGTTACCTTGTCCTAGTTGACCATATAGAATAATTTAAAATTGGAGAGCACATGGTTACCTGGAAAGGTTTATTATGTCTTTGTAGAGGATGAATAAATGTGTGAAATAATTTTAAAAATAATGACCTAATCCTACATGAACACACAAAAGTGATAAAAATCAAAAGGGCAGAAAACAAGGGGAAGTGGGAATGGTCGATCTATCCTTGAAGCACCACCTATTTATTAAGTTATGCTTACATAACCTAAAGGGTATCATATCAATGTAGTTATCCCTTTTATATAAATTAATAAATCTATGATAATGAAACTACAATATTGATTATAATGTTTGTTAAAGGATACCATTGACCTAAATAAAACATTATTAAACTTGACCAATGAAAGCAATTTGATTGAACTTAATAATAGTGAAGTTTTTTTCCTAAATGTAGAAATATTTTGAAATTATATTGCTAGATGATTACTAGGTAATGAATTTATTGTCTTTGATGTGATTTTATAAAATAATCATTCATATATTTTTTATGAGTTAACCTTATAAAAATCATATGATATCTGTTAATAAATGTCTCAATTTATAAAAGTGTTTTTTGGAGAAAAGGGGATAAGATCAGACTAGGGTAAATATCCACATTATGGATATTTTCACCTAGTGTGGACTTTTCTTAGAATCTCATAAACTTATGACATTTATTATGGATTATCTATGAGAATAATAGGGATGAATCAGAGTAAAATAAGGGGGGTTTCATAGTATTTTCTCTCTAAGATATTTAAGGATATTGTAATTCCTTTGGTAAATAAAATGGATAAAATACCTAGTATGGTATGGATGTTAATAATAAACATTCTCAAGAATTTATTGATAAAATTTATGTGTCTACAGTTTCATCAAGGGATAAGAGGTAATCAAGACTTTTTTATATAGAACTAGTATCCTCTAATTTATATAAGGGTAGTCCTATCTAAAGTAGTTTTCAATTTAATATGTAAGGTATCTTCAAAACCATAAGTTAACATGAATGGTGTATACCCTATTTCAAATTTCATCATTGTTTGATTATTCCATAAAACTTAGATAATATTAATGTGCCATTTTGTTTTGTGTTTGCAAACTAGCTTTTTCATAATTAAAATCAAAATTTTATTAGTTGACTTGGCTTGTCCATTACTTTGAGGATAATACTTCAAATAAAGACTGCAAGTGATTGAACAACATCCTAATAATTCTAAATATTCATTATAAATGAACTAAGGATTGTTATCATATATTATCTCATAAGGAACACTGAATCTTGAAAAAAATTGATTTTCAAAAAATGAAATTACTTCATAAGTAACAAAAAAATTTAATCATACAACTTTAGGCCATTTAGTAAAGTAATCAATATCAGCTAAAATGTAACTATGGCCAACTAAATATGGATGATGTATATTTTAAATAAAATCAACACCCCACTTGGTGAAAGGTTTCTCATATATGACATGGTTCAAAGTCAATTTGGAATTATATCTCTACCAATGAAAATATGACATAAAATACATTACCTTACTAAATTTACAAATATTAAAGCAATGTAGGCTAATAATATTAGACATGAAATATTTTATATGGAGTAATATTCATTATTTATTGTTTATCACAACTACCTTCATGATAAATCGTAAGAACCTTTTGATTATTTTCATGGGTTAATAAACATAATAACACACCATAGAACATATTTTTTCCTAATAAAATAAATTTCAAGGCTTATAGCCTAAGTGATCATATTTTTCATTTATATAATGTATTAGGACATGTTTGGTTATGAAAATAACACATTAGGTCATGATAATAACCATCTTGTGAAAATAAATAATCCCAATCATACATCTCAAGTTATGATAAAATATTTTGAAATATTATCAATTTTAATAGTTTTTAAATAGGGTTTAACTTGAAAACTATTGACAACTATAAAAACTAAGAAATTTATGCTGAAGTTTGGATTTTTAGCTAATTTTTTAGCCAACTCATTTCCTTTGATAGTTTTTGAGGTTTAAAATTTGAGATCAAATTCTTGAATTTTGAAAATATATTTTTTCTTATCTACCCTGAATGGTTGGTTACTTTAAAATATAATACAAAATAACTACTTTGGAATGTACAACAAATTAGTTTCCCATAAATAAATATCTACATTTTTTTAAAGAATAAATCAATAAGAGAAGTAAATGTCAAGAAAATGGTAACATCAGCATCTTTCAAAACTTGAATAATGTATCCAATAGGTCTTTGATCATGATCATGATGAGTGATGACAACACCTATGGATTTTTTTATTGCATTGACATACAAAATAAATAGTTTGTCTAAATCAAGTTTGACAAGTACAAGATCATCTAAAATAGAAATTTTAATCTGATTAAATGTTAAATCAGAAACTTCATCCCATAAATATATCGAGTTTGTCATTAATGAAATCTATAAAGGGTTATGTTTTTCAAAAAAATGGAACTTACAAAATTAATTTTATCAAAAAAATATCCAAGACAATATTGGTATTTATGAGGTGGTAAATTCTTACTAGCTTTTGTGCATTTAGGGTCAATTGAAATGCCAAAACTAATTTCTTTGAATTTAGATAAATACCATATTTTTTAAATGTCTTGAAAATTTCACACAGATGACCAATATGTTTTTTATCTTCATTGAATGTTTGATAATATCATCAAGATAGACTTGAATAATGATGTGAAACATACTATTAAAATATATGTGTATATATATCTAAAAATTTTCACCAATGTTCATTAAACTAGAGGGCATTTTATTTAAAGAAAACATTCTTTTGTGTATATTAAATGTAGTTTTATCTATCTTCTAGATTTAAAAATATTTGATTATAAATTAAAAAAATCAATAATAATTGATACCATTCCATACCCTATAACCTGATGCAAAATATAATCTATAATTGGCAAAGGAAATTTATATTTAACATTAGCTTGATTTAAATATTTAAAATCTATAAGAAGACATATCATTATTTTTATTCCTGATAAGAACTAAATTTTCTATCCAATTTGAATATCGTATAATAAATATGACACCACCATCTATCATCTTATGAAGCTTCTTATTCATGGTGTCTTCCAAAGAGGGGTTTATTCTTCTAATTTTTTTCCTAATATGTTTAAAATATATAACTTAATAGGTATGTCATGTTTTGTTATTTATATATCATAACACTTTAGGTATTTATATGACCAAATATATATATATATATATATATATATATACACACACACACACACACACACACATATATATATATTTATATTACTTAAAGAATTTAATAAGTTTAAATATTTTCTCATTAGTACAATGAACACTTAAATCATCTTCTATTACAATAATAATGTAAAAAATCTTACCTATAATTCTCTTATATGGTTCTTCAGTTCATAAGATCTTAGGCTGATCGTGAGCTATAAAAATGGATTGTAAACTAACTAAACCATGGGTAGTTTTTAGTTCTCAACTATTAATAATCACCATAGTTTAGTAAATAATCATCATAATCAAAAAAATTACACCTTAAAAACACATCAATATGTTCATCACAATAAAAATCATGTCAGTTATCATTAATATTAGGCACTTTAAGATTAAAAACTTTAGAATAATAATAATAATAATAATAATAATAATAATAATAATAATAATAATAATAATCTATAGTTAGTACACTGTCACTTAAGGTATGATTCAAAATAAAAACAACAATATTATCATCATAAAAATTAAATTATCTAAGGATATGTGTGATATTAAATACCTCAAATATTTTATTTAGTGACCAAACCTTAAGATTATATCTATGGAGATGAATTTTATTTGTTTTATTAATTTTCCTTGTCTAAAAATTAACTCAAAATTCTAGAAACTTATAATTTTTTGATATTCAATTATATTAATTTTTAAATACCTAAATAGAAAGCGTCAAACTTAGATGTGTTATTAGTGTTTTCAAATGAAAATTTAAAAGTGTACCAATAAACTCTACCCACATGAGAAATAATATTAATCCCAACACCATTCTCATGTTGTGAACAAGCTCCACAAAATTACAAAGACCATATTGTTTCTATGGAAATAGTTCTTATTTTATACTAATTAGATTCATCTAATGTTGCAAAATCATAATTACGAATTCTAATTTTAACATTTACCACATTAAGTTGGTATGGATTCTATAGGATTATTATTCCATTCCTCTCTATGCATAAACTTAATTCCATTGCTAATATGGACCCAAGGAGTATCATTACCCATGAAATAACTAATTCTTTTTTAACAATATCTACCTAACAACATAACACAATTAGTAAGGATATATAAAACTTCAAAAATTAATATGCACCTAATTCTTTCATCTTGATTTATCTTGATAATAATAAACTTAGGCAATATGTTATTAGAAGCTCATATATCAAGAATATAACTATGGATAACCTTATCAACAATTTTAACATAAATATAAAATGGAAGAATGTAATCAACTAAAAGATCATTGTATTAAAAAAATAGATCCATTATTACCATATTCTTCCTATAGCCCTAATATATTCTTGGCATTTGGGTTTCTAATAACATCATTAATTTTATCAAGATGACCAAGTAAGATAGTAACTTAAAGCAAATAAAACCCAACTTTAATGATTGCAAAATCATTAGTAATATTACAAGCACCAACAACAAGATGACATGTATGAGTATACTTTTAGGGATTATAAGGAGTATAGTATTTGTCACTGAATCTAGTAGATAAATGGTTAGGTTTCTTAGAATTTTTAGCAAAAGTATATGTAGAAGTAATATTAAGCACACCTTTATCATCAAATTATTTGGAAGCTTGTAAGTAAATATCTGATTACTAGTTGGATTCATATTTTTTGGCAAGTAGAATTATAATGCCCTTATTTTATCTAAATGACTTAAACTTTAGTATTTTAGATATCATCTGAAGACTTGTCAAAAACACACATGTTTATGTTATCAACCAAGTTAATGGAAATTCTATCTTTTTGTTCGGAAAAACTTCTAAATTTATGAACAAATATACATGTGTTAGGACCATGGTCTATTTCAAAAACATGAAAATAATGAATATTTTGTTAATTACTACCTTTTAGGGATTAGGATCTTTTCCTATTGTTGAAGGTTTTTCATTTAACTACCACTTGATGGTGACCAACTCATCAAAATAATTATGTATTAATTTCAAAATTTCTATATTATATGATCTTAACTCACTAAAATATTGGTATTTAAATATAATATATATTCAAAATTATTTTCATATTCAATGTAAAAAGTAATTTTAGAATCATATTATGCTATATATTTATCCTCTAAGAGCATTTTACATTTCAAAGGTAATGCACTACAAAAATATAATCTCAATAATTTAATGAATTGTGTCACATCATGTGGAATTTTATGATGTAGTTTATTAAATAAATAAACTAGTAATAAAATGGAAAATAGTCTCACCTAGATCCATGTAAATATTAATAAGTTCATTGAATAACTCTATATCTTCTTTAGACTTACCAAAAAAAAAAATTCTAGCCAATCTTCTACATATTTCCATGTGTTAATGACCTTGATAGGTAGACTAATAAAGGATATGTATGCTTTTCCTTTTAAATTTTGAGAGAATACCTTAAGAGAGAAAAATCCATTTTTTTTTACCAATGGTAGCATAGATTGACTTAAGAGTTGGAGATAGAGGACACCAAAATTCAAAAAATAGGCAGGGACTACAAAAAAGGATATTTTTATACTAAAAGGAAAATCCCTAGAGATTCTTCATAATAGATTTGCTCAGTAATTGATGTCAATGCCATTTTTAGAAGTAGGTTTTCATCTAATGCAATATGTCACACTTGAAGGTAGGTTCAACATGGTTCAATGATCTCTTTTTATATTTATAAAATATTTAAAGTATGTAATCCCCATGAACCTTCCTTTCTACATTCTTGTCTCATCAGAGTCCTCCATTTTAAAGTATAAAAAGGGAATTTATCCTACTCATAGACATGAAGGGGTTATATTTTTCTTCCAAAATTACTTTAAGTGGATGAATCAAATAAGTTTATAAATTACCAATACTTAGATTAAAATAGTTATAGATAAACCTATGGCCATTAGAAAAATTAAGAATATATGGATCAAGTATCCTGGTAGCATCTCCTCCAAGGTTATAGAGGTTAATGCTACTATAAATATTTAATATAGTAGCATTTAAATTGTCTAGGGAGTGTGGACAATAAAACTCTTGTGTCATCCAATATTTTGGTTAGGAATGGTAAAAGAGGCCATTATGCAAGGGATTCAGTTTTGGTTGAGTAAGATACAACTGGTATAGAGGATTTCAATAATCAAAAGGACCTAAGAAGGGAAATCAAGGAAACCCAACCCAAGAAAATAGATTCTAGCAAAAAGAATATAAGAGAAGAACCCAAGGAGAAAGGCAAAGACTCTACATTCAAGAATCCTCATGATTTGAATGAAGATTTAAATAGTTTATGGGTTATTTGAAATGGAAATAAAACTCTGACAAGATATAAGAAGAATTAGACCTTCAATAATACACTATGCATTGGTTTATAAGGGAATTGACATAATTTAAAGGTAAAGTGAATCATTTACAATAAAAGAATGAAAGATTGATTCAAACCAATTCTGATAAGGATTTCAATCATCAACTTTAGAGTCTCCAAGTGAGGGTTGGTATGCTTAAAAATTAAAATGACAAGCTATAAAACAATATTAGCTTTCTGGTGAATTTTAGAAAGGTAGCTATGAATGAGGGGATAGAAAATGTTAAAAAATTTATAGCTCATCTAAGAGATATATTTGACATTAAGACCCAAACCAAAGACAAAGGTAAATAGTTTTAATGTAGGGGGGTCATAAATATGTTGAGAAATAAAATCTTATTGTCCAAATCAATTTAAATATCAAAATAATGAATATTTGTTGGGAAGACATTTCTAACAATTCGGACATGGACTTGGCTTCAAGTTTAGTTTCATAAATTTTCTTCTCTTGTCATATCTTTGGATATTTTTTAGTTATATTTGGGTAGTGTTATAATTGCTTCTAGTTTTGTTTGTCTTTGTCTCTTTTATAGACTATGGTGGTACTTTGGTTTCTTTTTTGTTGTACTTCTCATAAGGTTTGGGGATCATAGTAAAAAAAATCCCACTTTTAACCTTAATAAAAAAATATAGATTGACATAAAATAATATAAATTTTCTTCATAAGACTCACCATGTTTTTTAAAATTTTGGCACATTAAACCATTTATGTGAAGGTAGCTTACTAAGATATTTATTGTATTTCCACAAATCCATGGATTTACATTTGTGTATTCATTTTATACATGAAAATCAACTTCATTTTCACTTATTTCATCTTGATCTCTATCATTTTACAAACCAAGAATGATATCCCTAACTCTATCTACAACTTATTATTCCATTGGAAGATTCAACATGATCTTCAATTTTACTAGGTTTAGTTGGCTCTACATATTTTTTAAGATTAGTGAAAAATATTAAATCATGAAAAGGAAAGGTTTTATAAATAAAATGATTTATATGATCGTTATTCTCATTCTTGTTGAATTCAATGATTTCATTCCTAAATATAAAACTATGTTTGAGGAATTAAGGTGGTGTACCAATATATTTAAAAGTTTATTATATTAGGTAAAATGGATAAGGTTAGAATTAATATATAATTGATCTTCAACAATATCAAACATAGGTTAGATGATAGGAGGGTGACCAATAAATGAATAAACTTAAGAAAATAAGATAAAGTAAATTAATATCTAGGAAGAATGAAATAAAAAAATTAATAAAACAATGAATAAACTAATTTAAAAACTAATCTAAATTAGAAAGAGAATATAAAAAAAAATACCCAAGATAGTAAAACAAACTAATATAAAAAAATAATTAAAATAAAGAGTGTGAGACTTGTAAAATAATCAACTTAGAAGTATGAAAAAATTAATTTTGTTAAGAAAATTTTAAAATAAGTCTAATTATGAACAAATATCTCAATAGAATATCACTATATAATTGATAGTCAAATAATATATTATAAAATTTAATCTTTTCATCATTTTTTATTTGATTAGGTAAAAGACCTAGATTTATGGGGACTAGGAACTAGAGTACACACAAAGTGAGATAAAGTATAATAAGCCCCATGGCTTGAGAGCCAAAAACTAGAGTATCAAAACAAAAGGCTAACTATTTTAGTGGAGGACAAAAATATAAAAATTAAAAGGAGATATTAATTCAAGAGGGAGGGGCCCTCTAAGAGTACCTTAAAAGCCTCAATTTCCTTCACCTACTTAGTTAGTTTATTCTTTGTGATTTTGGCCTATTTTCTATTTCTCAAAGCTTCAACATTCTCCTTTGGAAATATCATTCTAGGTTTCTTGTATGAATATTCCTTTTCTGATGTCTTCTTGGAGGGGGATTTTAGGGGAGCTTTGGGGAAAGCCTCTTTACTACCTTAGAGACTAGATTCTTGGGAGTGCCTTCAGTTTTAGCCATATGTGAAAAGGATTGAATTATTTTGGAGGCCTCCTTATTAATGGCATTCTATTCTTGAATTAAACATACCAAACCCATCCATGCCTCATGTAATTTTTTGTTCAACTTTTCTAGTTGTTTCTTTTTTATTCTTATTGCCTTTGATAGGGGGCTTACTTTTACCCCCTACCTAAAGAGAGTTCCCTTCCTCCAACACAAGTTATTTAAGATTGAT
The DNA here is from genome assembly GCA_037957365.1 of Torreya grandis. Classification (NCBI taxonomy): domain Eukaryota; kingdom Viridiplantae; phylum Streptophyta; class Pinopsida; order Cupressales; family Taxaceae; genus Torreya; species Torreya grandis. Next base: position 20,529 of record JARHVA010007463.1, read on the forward strand.
AACATTGAATTTTAGGGGGAGATACCAGATAGATATCTTGGATATGGATCTTACAAGGGAAAGGATGGGAAATGGGTGGTGGGAGCCCAAGGTAGTGTCTTTCCTTGGGGGAGTCCTCCTCCATGGAATACCCTCCTAATAGGACTTCCTTATCATGAAGGGTCTCACCATGTTTCACCAGTAGAAGAATGAGGCCTTGATAAATGATGGTGTTGGCTTCATTGATCTAAAATGTGAGGTATATAAACTTTAGGGATTTAAGAAGGAAAAATCATAGGCTAACTTTTAATCCTTGTAAATGATTTAATAGAAGGAAATGAGGTGGAAATATGAGAGTATACTTACTTCAAGTGTGATATACTTCATAATTTTCAAACACACATTAGGCTAGTATCATGGAAGGTCCATGTGTAGTAAACCCTTTTTATCAATTTTGATGATATTATTGGTTTTGAAAAACCTCTACATGAGTTTCAACATCTTTGATTGGTCTGTGAAGGATTTATACCCTTCACAGAACATTCTAGTAACTTTGCCAATCAAATAATTAGTTACATAAATTCTTATGCCTCTTATTTCCATTATCTTCTTGTTCCATGTCACCACAAATTCCTTTGAGATGTCTAAATTGTAAATTATGAATCCTTGCATTAATTTTGTAATTAACCCTCTACATATTTTCCTTTGTATCTTTTTGATGATCTAGACCTCCGAATATGAAGTTAGCTCCAATCTATCCCTATCACCTCCCATGTTGTTATTTATTGTGGGCTAAAATTTTTAGAGGGAATTATAAGTCTTAATTCACTAGTAGTACTTAGGACCAATAGATTCAAAATAGCTTTAAGTGTAAAATTTACCCCACCTTTTGTTATTAATTCTCTATGTGGTGATATGATGGCAGTGTATAATTCTTGAATTCCCTAGCTTTGGTTATAAAATTCATAATGTTTTCATCATTATTTAGATAAAGTATAAGAATTTATATGTATACAATTGCATATTAACAAACATCAAAGAGATTAATATTTAATAATATTAAAGATAATTGATTATAAAAAATCAATAAACTTGGATATACTTGTGTTATTTAGATAAATTATTTCACCAACATAATAGATATTGTTTAGTCTATCTAAAAGTGATTATTTAATCTCAGAGATGCCAACAATAAAGAAGAAATACATGGAATCTTGAAAATATAGGATCTTTAATACATGCTTATTTTCTCCCTTTTTTTGTGTCTTCAATCTCCTTATATAGTATCTTCATTAAAGGTGGTTTTGTTTTGAGGTTGTAACTAACCTTTAATTAGTTATGGTTATAAATTTAATTAACTATAAAAATGTGATTACTTTAATATTAATTATATTTAATGTTATAAAGCTTATAAATTAACTTTATGTTTTGTAACTTTAGAATAATGTTCATCATATTGAATTAAAATAATACAAACTAGCTTAATATTCTATAATGGGTGGGGGCACTCTAAACTTGTCAAGCATCACTTAAAAATTTAATTTCATGTACATATAAAATTTAATGTTCAATAAGTGCTAAGTATAATTGTTTAAAATTTAATAACTTAATAATCTATAAATAACAAAAAAATCATATAAATCAAGATAATATGAATCATCATAAATTTCAAGATTAACCTTATTAACCATACATGTCACCATAGGATAGGATGTAGGGTTGTCAACACATTTATTATTTGAAGATGAAGGTGTATCAAAAATAGGTGCAATAGGTATAACAACAATTATAAAAATAATATTTGGATTGGAAAAGCTAGGATTAAGATTAATATTTAACTTGACATAGTTGAAAATAATATTTTTGTTTGGTATAAAATCAAGAATTGTATGCATATGTTGGTAAAATTATTTTTACATACTTCATCCAAATGGATGAGATCACCAAGTGGTTCATCTTAGACCTCTATGGAAGACATTACCACACACAAATCAAGATGATATATTATCCAAGAGTTTATAAAAATCTGGATCATTAAAATTTAAATGGATAGAAACATGAGTTCCATGGTTAAAGGGGAAAGAGAATTCATTAGCTTCTATACAACCTCAAACAGGTCTTTCATGATGACTAATTCATGAAGGAGTAACACCGCTTTGATATGTATTACCCCTTCCCCAAAATCATATGTCAGAATCTCTCAAATCTAGAGTCCAACCTAATATGACTCTAGTTTTGAAACAAACCAAAAGACTTCCTTTTTTCCATGGCCTCTTTTCAAGTTCCATTATGTAATTATAAATACCCACAAAATTATCTAAATAAAAAAAATTGCATGCTCCATTAAAGAATAAACGTATAATAGAATTTATTAACCTTCTTTTTATTTATTACTTTACTTTGCATATTTTCAATGTCGAACTGATCCAACTACATTAAAATTATTTTTAAATACCAATAAAAGATTTCAATAATAATGCCAAATAGATACATTCTCCAAGATTAAAATAAATCAAACAAACGCCAATTGAAAAGTATGAATAAAATTGTTCCAATGTTCACTTAACCATAACTCATTATACAAATTAAATAATTTATTAAAATATTGCAAAAAACTCTTCCTAGTGTTTAAATCATAACCATATTATATTATCAATAAATAACAAACATACAATATTTTCTAGAAAAACGTTTTCTGAATATAAATAAATAATATGAACTACCATGATTTTAAGTAATTTAAGCACTCAAAAATGTATAAGTAATGTATATATCTGATAGCCATCATATTACCAATTTAACAAAGAACTCAAAAAATCTATTTTTTTAGAAATCAAATACTATCTCTAAAAATAACCATCTCATATTGCATCTGAGTATTAATAATTTTTTTGAGATTTGTATGCAAATTCAAGATTAAGATAAGGGTTTTGAAAACAAGTTTTTCAATATTTAAATTAAATATTGAGGTATTAAAAATATTCAAAACCTAATAATGAATGAAGAGAAACCATAGATATGAATCAAAGCCTTCAAAACATACAATGTATTTCAACGCATTCAACTATGTTTTGAGAAATTTATATATTCATCAAAGGAAATAGTTGTATACTTTAACATTTTAACATGTAAAATATAGTTTATCATTCATTATTCAAACAAGAATACAATGATAATGCTTACTTTTTAATACCAAAAACACTCAAAAAACTATATCTAAAATAGCAACATAATAAACCCTAAAAATTCTTCATTATTGTAATATGCATGAAATTGCATCTTCATAACACATTAACGATGATTTATGAGTTATGCCATACTTTAAATAAAGTCTATATAAAAATAATTTGAGACTATGAAACCTTTATAAAGCTAAGATAATCCTTAGTTCAAACCTAGATAGAAAAGATATATTACTTAATACATGCACATTATGTAAGCATTTCATGATTTCATGAAACAAAACCATTCAATTACATTATAATAAAAAATAATTTATGTTATTCATAGATAACAATACCATCATTTTGTTTCATTTTTATCCATAATTTATAAAAAAACACATGCAATAAAATAAATAACATATACATATTTGAAATCACTCTTAACTTCTTTCAACATGAACAAATACTCCAATAAAATTGAATACACATTTTATTCATCATTTTATAAAAAAAATATTTATACCATTTTTTTAAAAAAAAGTGCAAGCAATAGAGAATACCTTACTATATTTTCTCTTAAAACACTATAACTTACATGCAAAAATAAAGATCATAAGAAATTTGAAGTGATGAAAACCAATATGAAAATCTTAACCACACTGTTAACCATGACTTAAAACCTCATTTTCACAAAAAACCCAAATTAAATAATTCATTATGAATAACATGGGGACTTTAAATAAAATAAATTGAGTTTGATTTAAAAGATAACACATACTTGCAATTTTGTTCGATGACTGAGTTCACTCAGTAAAGATAGCTTACCTCACTATATTTTCCAATTCCAATGACAATTAAATTTCAAATTTGAAGAGATTAGCTTCCACATGGATCTTTCCAAAATGAATGAAAAGAAAAAACAATTGTCCTTGATGCTAAAATTTACCATATATTTATGCATTGAATATTCATCAACATTATTCATCTATCAAGTTTATGGGATGAAGAAACCTCTAGATAACTCTTCCAAATAACCATGGTTTAAAATTTATTTAAATCCATCAAACATAGTCATAAAATCATAACTATATTCTATGCTAATAAATTTTTACCACTAGCCATCGATAATGTACCAACATCTTCAATGTCAATATTTTCAACATACATCAAAATCCATTTAAATCCTTTCCTTAAATTTAAATTTATTTGATATGATTTTCCTTGAATAACCCTAAAATGATCACATGACTCTTAAACATATCTATGAATGTATATCAATGGCCAATTTAAAAATGTAATATGATTCAAACTATAAATACCATAGTTTATATTTATTAAGGTCTCAATATCATGTGGTAATATAGGTAATAAATAACCTTAAAATTAGAAAAAAAATCATTCAATCTACCAAGTATAAAAAATAATATTTTATTCAAGTGCGTGGAATAAAAAATAGAGATGGCCTTAGAGTGAAACCCTAGATTTCAATGCAAAATTGAAAGCTAGTGTTCATGTTAATATGAGCTATCAACAAAGTTAACAATTTTAATCTGTGCTACAAATAGTTTGAGGATAAAATGTGAAATTAATATGAAATTTTTATTATGCATCATAACCATAAAAAATGAATATTTGTGGGAATATATTCAAAATCTAAAGTAAAAGGCTTACAACATAATCATTCTCATATATTACACTTTCACAACAACCATGAAAAGATTATTTGTAATATATATATATATATATATATATATATATATATATATATATATATATATATATATATATATATATATATATATATATATATATATATGATTTTATGAAAAAATGATAAAATATGTTCTGTAGTTTTAATTCCCTTTAAATTATGTTCTAAAGATTATAAAATCAACCAACATAACAACATATCACATTAAGTTACACACATAGAAAATAAATGCTAAACAAATCCAAACAAATTGGTCCCTGCCAAGCAGTTTTAAATTCTATGGCACAAGCCATAATATGTGAAATTAAATAATAATTTCATGTTTTTAATATGGGTACTAAAATTTTATATAACACTTTATTCTAATGATATTCCATGCTTATAAGTTTTTGATGTTTTTATTTATGTTTTATCTTCAATGTTTTGGCCCTTCGACATGAATATATATTGTTTATACTCTTTACCACATATATTTTTGTTGATTCTTGTATCAATAAATTATATAATCTCCTCACATTTATTTTATATTATTTTTTCTCTCTAGTCTATTTCTTTGAAATTTATGTCTATGTTTTCACTTTCATGAACTTCATGGAAAGGATATAAATCTTCCACATTGAGAATAATTTTTAAATTTTTTTAAGGTATATTAATATCGTATGCATTGTTTTCAATATTTTTTAACACTCTTTAGAGTCCAATATTATTCCAAATTAACTTATTATATGTTCCTTATGCAAATTTTTCTTTCCTTAAGTGTGCTAAGACCATGTTTTCAATAAGATAATCTACTTCAATTTTCTTCATGTATATGCACTACATATATTTCAATTTTTCACACACTCACTTATGCTTATTTTTCATGTGTTCTATAAAATCCTCTACATATACATTTTTATTCTTCTCACTTTAGATGTTGCCTAAATTTATAAATCCTCTTAGACTTAACCCATATAAAACATGAAATAGTTTATTTATCATACTTGTATTAACTAAATTGCTATATGTAAACTCATCTTACACTAGAATATTATCCCATGTTCTTGGATTTTTTTTGATGAAACCCACAAAAATATAACTCATACTCCTATTGTCTATATTTTTTTTATATCTAAGGATGATATGTTGAGTCAAATTCCAAATTGGTGTTCAAATTCCTCCACAATGTCCTCTACTATTTTCCTACAAATTTTAAATCTCTATTTGATACCATGCTAAGTTGAAAACCATGAAACCTTACAATATCCTTAAAAAAACAAGTTAAAAATGTTTGTCGCATCACTATTCTTCTTAAAATCTAAAAAATGTGTCATTTTTAAAAATATATCAACTACCACAAATACCAAGTCATTTTATTTTTGTGTTCTATAGAACCCTAAAATAAAATTCATACTTATATCCTCCCATGATCTCTCTAATATTGGAAAAATTTGATACAACCCTACATTTTTTGACTTCTACCTTTCGCTAATTAGAAAACTCTATACTCTTAAAACAATTTTTACATATCTGTGCTTATATGTAACCAATTTTTTTTTATACTTTTAATAATGCATTATCATAACCAAAATGACCTTCCAAATGTCCACTATATTTATTTGTAAGAAAATTATATTACATCAAACCTATAGTATACATATTTATCTTCCCTAGAACCAAAAACCTTATTGAAAAAATAATCTAACCATGGTGTCCTATTTCCACTCATTGGTTTTACATATAATTTCCATGCATTTTGAAAAAAAGTAATAATGTACATATATTTTACTTCATTAAATAAAATCCTTTGACTTTCACTCTCAATTCATTCAATAAGATAACTCTATAGCTTGATGTATTTGAAACTTAGTTTGATTTTCCACTCCTTTGCTTCCTAAAAATGAATAGTTATGTAAGAACTCAACCCACTTCATAAGTACCTAATTCAACTTCTAATGACTACTTATGAACTATAAATCATGATGATCTATATAAAAATTAAACTCCTTTTGCAAAAAATAACATATCCACTTGTTGAATGCTTTTGAAATTGCATATGACTCATTATTATATACTACATAGTTGTATTTTTCATCATTTAACTTCTCACTAAAATATGCAATATGATTTCATTCGTAAATTAATAATGCACCTATTATTAAACCATTAACATCACGTTTTACTTGAAATACTTTATCAAAATATGACAATTTTAACACTAAATGCTCAATTATTATCTTCTTAAACTAATATAAATTATGTTTTGATTAGGTCATCTAGAAAAAATTCTTTCTAGATTTCATTATTACCTATGTAAATGCTTGAATTGTTTCATCAAAATTATTGATAATATTCCTATAAATAATTTCCAATCCATGAAAACTAGATACTTCATTATGTACTCCATGGTGATGGCCAATATGTTATAAGTCATAGATTATCTAGATTCATATTCAAACTTTATTCATAAATAAAAAAGTAAAGTATATAAATTCCTTCTGCATAAAAATAAATTTATGATAAATTTTTCATCTTTAAACTTCCTTAGCACTCTATAAAAATGTCAAAAGTGTTATTATTTTATATACTAAATATAAATATGTCATCAAGATAAATAATAAAAAACTTACCAAAAATGGATTAATAACTTCATTCATCAGTATCATGAATGTAACTAGTGTATTATTTGCTTGAAATGGGATAACCAACCACTCATATGGTCCTTTCTTATGTCATGAATGCAGTCTTCCCCTTTCACCATCCCTTACACAAATCTATTGATATCCACTCTTCATGTCAATTTTCTTAACTTATCTCCCTCTACTTAATAAATCCATCATATTATCCATGGATAACAATAGAAATATGTAACTTATGGTTATCTTGTTAAGGACTATAAAATCAATGCACATTCTCCACTCTCTAATATTATGATATGTTAATAATATTGGCAGTAAATATGAGCTCAAATATTATATAATCATCCCATTATCTAATATATCTTGTACTTACCTTTTTACCTATTAACCTTTTTGGATCACCAAGGAGGATCAATGTCTGAATTTAGTTTGAATTTTTAGGTTCAATAAAAGTTTAGTGAAGGGGATAAGGAAGAAAGGGAATCAATAATTAATGTTTTATAGTTTTGGTCTTCATATCTTTTGATGAAAATGAATTATAAAAAAAATACTTAGCGTAGTTTCAAAAATTTAGCCTTCACACTTTTTGATAAAAGATTAGTTGAAATAAAAGTTCTAAAGACTTCATGAAAATTAGTCAAAGTTTTTGGTATTGAGAAAATATTTGAGAAGACTAGTCAAAACTTTTATTGCAAATAAAAGTTCTAAATACCAATGCATGGACATAAGTTCTGAACAAAAATTTTGAATAAAAGTTTCAAATATTTCATAAGAATTAGACAAGTTTTTAGGTCTTTAAGAAAATTATTTTTTATTAGTCAGGATAAAAATTGAGATAAAAAAAATCATGAAGAGGGGGAAATCCTAAAGATTTTAAATAAATTTTATAATTTTTTCCCCTTGGTAGAAATATTACAAAGAATTGTGTCACACTTTATGTGAATGCTCAAAAATAAAACTTCTAATGGTAAAACTTGTGAAGATATAGACCTTCAGAACAAAATTTATGAAAGCAATTTTACTAAAGACTAATATAATAGAAAAAATCACAACAATAGAGAACATGAAGGCCTAGGTCCTTGTAACTTTTTTGAGTGAGAAGATTCATTAGAAAAATACATGTGTTGAAAACTTGAAGACTCAAATCTTAGTGTCACAAAGATTTTTAGAACCAAATAACTTCATAAGGATGGGAGCACTAATAAATGATGCGATGTTCACCCCCAAGGCCCTAAGGTGTTGAGGTGATGCCACATAATAGCTCCTCAAAGGCCTATATCCTTGGAAGCTTAGAGCCATTGTCATTAGACTAAAGTGTGTAGTGCCAAGAAAGTGATGCATTCTAATAACGAAGCAAAAAAATTAAATCCCATAAATTTTGATAAGTTGAAAAGTATAAATATTAGAACCTATATGCACCTAACCAATTTGAAGATCCATAGGATTTAACTTCCTATTAGACCCCAAAGAACTTGAGTTCTAATGAAATCCTATCACGTGGAGGTGGTAGGCCTCAAACACATAATCATAGGTGTAGTAAGTAGAGGGAAATATAGTTGAGTCAGTGAATAGTGGTAGGAGTGCCCAATGAGTAGGAGAGTGCCAATCAACATTTGGTAGAACCTATGTGGGATACCAAAGGGGGAGACATAGCTAGTGATGTCAAGACCCCAAATGAATGTGTGAATTCAATATGAGATATAAAAAATTTATTCGATCAACGTCACTAAATGAAGTGATTAATGGGTTAGCAAACATCATGAAGGAGATAATGAATGGAATAACATCATGCCATTAGTGCACTAGCCTAAAATTGGCTACCTATCTAGCCATTAAGACCATTAAAAGCAAGATTTTTATAATCAAACCGTGGTGGGCCAAGGATCATATCATTATGATTTGAATGGATTAGGATGATGTTTTAATTAAAAAAGTGAATTGAATTAAGCCTGAGATGACATAATTTAATCAAAATGTATCCAACACAACAAGATCTGATA